>PVKU01000116.1:689442-730283 GCA_004027475.1 Anoura caudifer
CCCCCCCCCCCCCCCCCCCCCCGTGACTAAGGAAGAGCCTGGAATAGGATGTACCTTTCACTTCTCATGCCTGTCACTCAGTGCCAGCTCCCCCCAGTGGAGCCACCTGTGCTGAAAGGCAGCTGCACAAAGGCCATGAACAGAGGCGAGGAAACCTGTAGGGCTGGGCCCGGGCCTGCTGCCCAGATAGGCTCTCCCTGTGGGAGTCTCCCCACCATCTACCTCCTCAGTGCTTCTGCCATTGAGAGGGACACAGCTTTGTCCCTGAAGAGCTGTGCCTACCCACCCGACCCTGATCAGATAAAACAAGGAACAATTGCCAAGTGACCCCCAAGATGGCTCCCTATACTGTTCTGCCCTCTAAGGACTGAGCCTGTGACCTCCTCCCCTGTTCTTTCCCCACCCATGGGCCTGAGCAGCCTCCCACTTGTTCTCTGCATGGAGCACCTAGCGTAACTGGAAGGCAGGAGGGCGGTTGGTGGTAAGTTGAGGCACAGGAAGGCTAACCCTTGCTGCACCTTTTGTGCTTTGGAATTCCACAGCCTTGCTCCTGCCTCCAGCCTGTAGGAATGCAATGACTGGTCCGCCTCCAAGAACTAAGGAGCAAACTGGATGAGAGGGAAGGGATGGTCCCAGCTATGGGCTGGCTGCCAGGGATTGACGCTGCTGCCATGTAAACAGGCCCTTGGAATGTGGCTTCATGGGCCCTGGAGGGTGGACATGCAGTCTCCTTTTGAAAGTGCTTTGATTCCAGACTACAAGGTGTGCATGATTTGGACATTAAAAAAAAAGAAAAGAAAAGAAACCCAAGGGAGGTGTTCTCCCAACTCTGACCTTGGGGCCAGCAGGGGGCGCAGCTGCCCACCCCCACCAGCTACCTCCTTCAAGATGAGGCTAAGGCCAAGACTCAAGTGGCAGCCGCCAGAGGTGACTCCATTAGGGAAAAGGCATGAGAGCTGGATGACTTGGAGGACAGGGTCAAGACCAGGCTTGCATAAATATTGAAGGCCGTGGAGGTTAAGGCTGCAGGCATCCTCTCTACTAGGTTAAGTCTCTGCCACATCCTCTCATCCTCGGAACTGCTCAGGTCCCTGAGATTGTATTCCTGGGAGGGGTCAGCAGTGCCAGTGAGGTGCCTGGTGGTTAGACCAGCTCTTTCTGTGGGTCTGTGGGGGGAAAAAAAAGGAACACTCAGCAAAGGGCCTCCCCAGTTGGTTCTGGACACTAAAAGGCACCTTCTTACCCCTTCAGCTCACTGACCAAACTAGCAGCACATTAGGCAATTTACAAACATTCTCTCACACTATGATGTAGGCACCAATGTCCACCCCCCAACCCCCCGCCCCGGGCAGTGAGGCACTTGAGGCCAGGATGGGTAGACAAAATGGCAAAGTTGGAATTCAAGCTCTGTACTTCTGATAACAAAGCCCCACACAAGAGGGATAACGAGGGAAAGGGGAAGGGCCTAGTCCAGGAACACGTATAGAGGGCCCACAGGACCCACGGTAATGGACAACAGGGTAGAGACTGGGGGAGGGCCAGGGCAAAGCAATGGAGGAAAACTTGGGACAACTGTAACTGAGTAATAAAAATACACATACACACACACGGTATGTATGAAAAATAACAAAAACCACCCCAAAACCAAGTCCCACACAACACGCTTCTCCACAGTAGCTCAAGGGTGCCAGTTCACCCTCCCCAGACATCTTGAGACCTGAATAGTCAAAAGGTCCAAGAGCAACCCCCAATGCAAGACTCTGATACCCAGCCCCATCACTAGCAGCAGGACCCACACACTGCCACGGCCCACTGTACCTGAGCCAGGCCGATCCAGCTTCTCCTCCAGGCCCACCAGCTGCATGACACCTCCATTCTCGGCTGGCTCCCCCTTAGTCCTGTCCTCAGCATGAGGGAGCCCGTTGGTTGGAGGAGCAGTGAGGGGCTCAGCCCGAGGAAAGCTGGGAGAGGTGGGTGGGGGCACTCCCACAGAGGGTTTGCGGGCCACAGGTGGGGGAGCCTTCGGTGACTTCTTTGAGGTCTGCGGTGGCCGCTGCTCTGAGATGCTCCGAAGTTCAGCCACCAGATTCCGCTGGAGGTCAGCCTGGTTCTCAGGGGACACAGGCCGCTCCAACTGCAGCTTCTTAGTGCCCTTGGAGAAGATGAAGCTGGCCATAGAGGCAGGGGACTGGGGAGACCGTGGCTCTCCCTCAGGTGGCCCATTGGACTGGACACTCACAGGATCCTCTTTGGTGGCCAGACTGGAGGCCTTGAGTCGGATGGCAGCGTGTAGCCCTGGGGAAGGGGCAGGTGCTGGACTGGCCCGCCCTGACAGGGCCCTTCGCAGTGGCTTCTGGGGGGCTGATGGCCCTGATGCTGGAGTTGGAGTCACTGTGGGAGCACCCACAGAACGCAGCCGAACCATCTGCAGGAGGGAGGGCGTGACCAGGGGGGCACCGGCTTCCTCTCTGGGAGCCCCACTGCCCTTACTGCAGCCCACTGGTTCCTTCCGAGGAAGCTGGGCTACACGCCCTGTGACAGGACTGTCAGGGAGGGCTGGCAGAGCTGGAGGGTCTGGGGTGCCACAGGGCTGGCTCTGAGGAGAGATGGTATCTGAGGGTGAAGCAGCCAGGGAGCTGAGGGGAGTTGGAGGGTCTGAAAGGCCTGCAGGCTCAGGGGCAGCCACAGAGAAAAAGGCCTCCTCTGGTGGGGGAAAGTCAGCCATGGACAGGTCCTGCTCCTCAGGCACAGGAGGTGGAGGTGGGGGCCAGCTGGGATCTTGGAGGGGCTCCTCAGCAGTCTCTGGGGCAGATTGGGCCTCCTCAACCACCTCTACCTTCTTACTGGGTGGTGGGGGTGGATGATAAGATGGGGGTGGGGATGGCGGGGGTGACTGGCCTTTGGAGGCAACAGGAGACTCCTGTGGTGGGGCCAGGGATGTCTGCAGGGTGGGAGGGGTCTCAGGACTGGCATCCATGGTAGCGATGGGCCTATGAACCAGCACAGGGGCAGCTTGTTTAGGACTCTTGGGCTTGGAAGGAGGTGGGGAGAAGGGGGCCAGCACCTTGGGATGAGGAGGTATGACAAACCTGTCACCAAGGGTGGTCGACATCTGTGGACCAGAACGCTCTGAGGGGGCTGGGTCAGAGAAAGAGGAACACAGAGAGGTAAGGGAGGAGGAGACAGAGGCCCCGGGAGACCGGAGGGAAGTGACACGCTCTGGTTTAGGGGGTTGGACCTTGCCTGGGGAAGCAGGTGCCCCTGCAAGACCCTTGGGAGGGAGGGTAGGGGTACCACTTTGGCTCGAGTACCCACTGGAGGGTGAGAGTGTCCGTTCTGGGGAGCGTGGCAGGTGCCGGGAGCCACCTGGAGACAAGCCAGGCACCCAGCTGCCTGCTGCGTTGGATGAACAGGAGGCTGCCCCTGTCCCTTCAGACCCACCAGTGGTAGGTGGCCGAGGCAGCTGTGGCTGCTGCTTCCGCTCTGGCTTGGGAGGCAACCCCAAGGGCCCATCAGGGGCTGCTGAGCCCCGCTGACGGAGTGAGTAGGTCCGGCGGGGAGGTGGTGGGGGCCGCTTCAGCTTACGTAGGGACACACTCCGGCTGGACAACTGCCCGCTGCTCCGAATACTGACAGTGTCCGAGGCCTCAGCAGTGCTGCCCCCACTGGGAGAGCCCCTCCCGCTGCCCCCCTGGGGCGGGGGTGCCACACTATTGCTAGCTATAGAGCCCTCTGGCCGGCCCCCAGAGCCCCCCTTAGAGGACAGGGTGGACCCATCAGACACGATGGTGTCAGAGGACTGAGAGTGGCTCCAGGTGTCACTGGAGGAGGACGGGTGGCGGCTGCGGGGCTGTGGGCTGGAGGCCGAGGAGAAGCGGCTCAACGAGCGGACGGAGGCCGGGCTGGCCGAGAGCAGGCTGCAGCGGCTCAGGGTGCGCAGGCTGCAGCGGCCCAGGGCCACCACATCCACTGTGGGTGGCAGGACAGCGTGTGGGATCAGTTTTGACAAGTAGGTGGCCTGGGGTGAGATGGACATGGCCGGGCTCAGAGGCTCTGGAGGCCCTGCCCCTCCTGTCAATCCAGGCACTGCTAGGGACATGGGCCGGGTAATTGGTGGAGGCTGAGCCCCTGTGGACCGGCCAACAAAGGTGTCATCCCGGTAGATACGGTCGATGTGGCGCTGCAGTATGGCCTCTGCCTTGGACCCAGCCTCTGCCTCTGCCTCCAGCGTCTGCAGGGACACCCGGACCCCTGCTCCTGAGGCCAGACCTGCTGGGCGGCCATCCACCGTGGGGATTCGTACAGCGTCCCGTGGACCAGGAGGCCGAGGAGTACCTGGTGCTTCACGCTCACTCCGCAGGCCTGGAATGGGCAGGAAGGACTTGGGAGTCAGCAGACGGGTTTCCCAGGGCTCCCCACCCACCACTGCTGCCCCCCTCAACCCAGGGCTCACCGAGTTCCTTCTGCACGTGCTGTGGCAGGCCCAGCACCGTGCTCCGCCGTTCCCGCCGCCGTCGCCCTGACTTCCCTGACGATTTGGAAAATGAGTCATGGGGTCGAAAGGTGGAGCCTGGGGGCCAATACAGGAGAGAGAAACCATTAGAACAGGCCTCAGGACATTCTGGAGAATATTAGTAACTCTGCAAAAAAAAGATTTTCATAGGCAAGCAGGCATGGGTAAAGCTAGATTAGACAAAGCTAGGCACTTCTTTTCTGTAAGACTTCTGGAAGGTTTTCCCATTTACTAGGTCAATAATGACAATTTCCATTTAGTGAACACCCATTATGTGTTAGCATACTAAACACTTGGTATTCATTCCAATAATATAAGTGCTCTTGTCTTCATTTTTGTAGAACATCAAACAGAAGCTCAGAGAGGTTAAAAGTTGGCTCAAGGTTACACAGCTAGTTAAGTAGCAATATCAAGCTCAAACCCAACCCTTAACTGCCCTGCTCTGCAGTTAACGGGCATCATGGCTGTCCAAGAGCACACAAGGTACTCTATGTTTCCTGAGTTCACTGAATTACAGAGCCTCAAGAAACGCTAAATGAGGAGGAAAGCAGGAAGCAAGCTACAGGCACTGAGACCCAAATGGTGCCTGCCCACCACCCCTCCACCCTGCCCAAGAATCCCAGCTGGTGGGCAGACACCTTTGCGCTGAATCATCTCGGAGCGGATGGAGAGAGCGTCCTCTGCCGTGGAGCTCTCAGCCATGTAGGATGTGGTCTGGCTGCAGAAGGAGATGCTATCTTCATCTGGCCCTGTCCTGGAGGACTGTTGAGGGAGAAAGGGGATCAGGCCCTGGCCTCAGACCAGGACCACCCCCAGAGGCCTGGGTGGGGCTTATTGCCTCTACAGGGCTCCCCCTTAGAATGTCTGGCTCAGATTGCCCCCAGCATCACCCTGCACTGAGCAGACACTTCATGGTACAGGAAGGAGACAGATCCAAAAAGGTCCAGAGACATATTTACCAGAAACCAAGAGGGAGGGAAAAGGAGAGTCAGAATGAGCACGGGGGCAGGGCTCACCTGGAGGCTCTGGGTGTCTCCACGGTCCCAGCCACCCTTGTTGAGTTTCTGTTTCTCTGGAAGATAGCAGAAAGGTGTGTTGGGCTAGGCCTTTCACCTCAGGAGCTGCGAGGAGCGCTGCACGGGGCGGGAAGGTTACCTTGGTGCTGCAGGGAACGGAGCCCCTCCTGGGCCTGCGTGTGCAGCTCTTCCAGGTGAGGCAGCCGCCCACTGGGGAAGAAGACATTGTCCTGGTGCTCGTCCACTACAGACCCAGGCCCCTGGCCAGGCCCTACACTCAGACGCTTGTCACTCTCAGCCTTGGCTGCACCTAGAGGGATGGGAGAGGAAGAGAAGTGAGGCCCAAAGGACAAGGGCACTCGCAACTTCCAGGCCACACATGGCCCCTGCACATACATGCAGTGCCCACTCGGTCCACCTGTACACACAGCACCAGGTACATATACAAACTACATCCCCAAGCATACACAGATCTGAGTACCCACACCACACAAAAGGCCCCACACAGGACACCACACCTCAGGCCCACAAGCCCACTGCACATGCACACAACACCCACAGGCCTCATTATGTACACAGACAAAGCACCCAAGTATAAACACATCTGTGTGTACACACTGCACACTAGGGACCCCGACAGAACACACCTAGCTCCCACGTATACATACAACATTCACAGTTCCCGTTCCACGCATATACAAACAATACCCAAATGTACATACAACTGTGTACCCACGCATCACTCAGGGCCGCATGCAAGATACCAAGTACCCATACAGCCCATAGCAAATACACTTCTCTGATCTCCACACTCCAAGCTCCACTTTACAGGAAGACAAAACAAAACAACACCCACCCTTTTCATAGACACCTTGGCCAGGGTCCAGGCAAAAGAGACCATGGGACACTGAGAAGAGGTGGGGACTTGCAGGGGTCATAACCAGATTACCAAGAAGTATTGGGGAGGAGGAACAAAGCAGGGATATGGCCTCTTGGGCCCCCTACTCACCCCTGTGGCTATCCTTTAGTAGAAGAATAAGCAAGGAGGGGGAGAAAAGGGACCCGGGCCCCTACACCTCCCAGAAAGGAAGCTCCAGACTCTCTTGGGAGAACAGTCCTAGGTATTCCCCTCTCCTGCAGACCCCCCCCCCCACACACACACACACCAGGAGCCAGGGATCCATTACAAATGATCTTGTTACAGGCCCCGCCCACTGGGAAGTTGGTCATCTAATCCTGGGAATGGGGGACTGTGTCAGCACTTTGCAGCCCCAGCCCCCTCCTTTAAATGGAACCCACAACACAAGCAAAATAGCTGGGAGGGTCATGTGGCCTTGGCAGTACCTTGTAGAGGAGCAAGAACAAAACAAGCCCTTTAAAGGGCCATGCCCACAGGTCAGGGTCTTCAGTGGCCCTTTCCTCCTTCCCCAGCCCGTTCTGCCACAGCCAGCTCCAGCCCAGGGAATCCGCAGGAGTCCCACAGAGTCAGAGCAAGGTCTCTCAGTGGTCATTTCCCCTAATCCCAATCTCGATTTTAAAAATCGGGAAAAAGGCTCAAGGAGGAAAGAAATTGCCTAAGGTCACCCAACAAATGGGAGTCAAACTCCACCACAGGACTAAATCCCAAGTTCCCAGAGGGAATTCCTGGGTCAAGGCAAACTGGGGACCCTCTGGCCTCCACGCCTTAATCCAGGCCTGAGAGCCCAATTCCTAGCAGAAGTGGCCACCGGTCCCACCCTCCAAACCTTCACCTCAGGGGACTCTAAACAGAATTCCACTGATCATGCTCCCCAACTTCCAGGGGAACTGCTTTCCCCTGTACTCTGCTCCCTATATTCCTTTCTCCCAGACACACTGCCCAGGGAGGGGGTGCCCTTTCTCTCCAAACTGAGGTATTGGGAAGTACTCAGTAAAGTGTGGGTACTTCTGGGAGGCAGCCTCGCCCCAGGGCTGCAGGCTTCAAGGTCAGACACACCTAGATCCATCCTCCCAAACACAAGCTGGGCCAGACAAAGGGAGCGGCAAAGCAGCTGGACAAAGGCGTGGCAGAGAACAGGGGAGTCTGGGCTCATTACTGGACCCCATCCCCCATCCATTACCCTTCCCCGGCCTTGATCACCCCATTCTACATCAGGGTCTGGCAAATGAAGGTGTCGGGGATCCCTCTTCTCCCCCAACCCAGCCACATCCACTCACCCTTCTTCTTAAAGAGCCCGAGGAGCGCGGGAAGGTGGCGGCCCAGGAATACCACCATGACGGAGGGTGCTACTCGGTCCGTCACTATCCCGACCTCTCCAGAATGCCAGGCGAGGGGACGCCTTCCCCACAACCCAGCACTAAGGGATGCGGTCCACCGGCCCACCGGCCCGCCCAGCGGCGCTGCGCAGAGCCAGGGAGGGAAGGGGGAAGGGCTGCTCCCCAGGTCCTCCTCCCACCTTGGCCACTGGCCCCGCCCCTCTACCGACCCCGCCCCTCAAGTGAAGCGCAGGGGCAGGAACCCTCTCTGGCTCTCAGAGAAAGTGGCGGCCAGGGCCTGTGGGTGCTTGGCTCTGGTGGACAGTATGACTAGGAGGACTGAAGATACTCAATTCCAGGGCCAGACCACGAACCCTGTCCCCAAGTCCTTTTCTAAAGAATCAGGAGCCAAAGCTAAGGCAGGGCTCCCAGCTGCCAGATGGTAGGTAGAAGAGCCACTAGACTGGACTTGGCATGGTGCCCACCCCAGGCCCTCCCGGCTGGTGAGGGTAACTCCCTGGGGAAGGAGTTCAGAGCGAGGAGCGGCCAGGCGAAGACCAGAACGCCTGTGGAGATGGCCCCTGAGCGGATGGCCAGGCCATCAGTGGAAAGGCCCCTGCAGAAGTGGCACTAGCCCAGGACGCAGTACCGGGAAGCCCAGAGTGGTAACCCTCGTGTGTATGTTCAGCCCCACACTTTCCGAAGGACTGTCTTCCCACTTAGGTAATGTGACAGCAGCAGCCCAGAGCAGCGCTGTGAGCTCCCTGAGGTCACAGAGCAGAGACAGGCCTTCAGCGCAGACCTCCTGCCCCTCCAGGCCAGGATTCTTCCCATTGGCCTCACTGTGACTCAGGGACTCTGCTGGATCACCAGGCAGGGAAAACAGAATGAGCCAAGAAACAGCTCACAGGTGAGGGCAGGAGGGGAGCAGTACTTGGAGGGGAACTCAGGTCCAGGTTCAAATCCAGCTCCACCACACACAAGTCGTGGCTTCAAATAGAAACAAAACCAATAACTCCTCTTTGAGATTATTATATCTATCCATTGGATCAGCAAATACTTCTTAAGCTGGTCCTAGGGGCTGTATCTAATGGAAAACTTTAAGTTCACCAGTATATCCCTAGGGCCTACATCAGTGCCCAGTAATACTGTGAGCTCAGTAAACATTTGATGAATACATGAATGAGATAAACTAACAATATAATTTTAGATAGGGAAGACTCAAGAGCTGTGACAGGAAGAGGATGCCTTCAGGGGACATCAAGGAAAGCCTCTCCAAGGAAAGAACACTGGAACCGAGACCTGAAGAATGAGGAGCCAGCCAGCAAAAGCACAGAGCCTCCTAGGCTGGGGCATCGGCAAGTACAAAGGCCTTGAGGAAGGAGCGGTAGGTTTTCCAGAACAGAGGCCAGTGTGGCTGGGACATGGTGAGCCAGGGAGAGAATGGCGGGAGGTAGGAGGCAAGGGCAGGAGCCAGATCTGGTTGGGCCCCACAGGTCTTGGCAGAGCCTGAATTTCCCCCAGGAGGTTGGTCAGTGAAAATGAAGGTTAACCTGAGTAATGACCATGTTAAAAAGAGATCCCCCTAGCAATTCCAAAAAGTGTAACGAAGACTGTGGAAGAGCAAGCCTGTGAACTATAAAGTGCCACGCCCCCAACTGGCCTGAGGACATCCATCTCATAGCACCCTTCTCTCCAAGTCCCTAGGGATCTGAGAATTCCCGATGGCTCCCATGCCGGAAGACCCCTCTGCAGACCCTTCCCCCTTTGCTGCCCCACCTCCGAGAGACCAGTCAAGCAGATGGCTGAGCCCCTGCTCCCTGGAAAACAAAACTTCTGCGGATAGTATATATCCGCAAATCACTAAAATGTAAACAATTCTAAGAAATTGGCATTTTAAACCCTGTTTTACAGGTGAGGAAATGGAGGCCTGAGAGGGCAAGCACTATCAAGTAAGCTGGTAAATGGCGGCAGGGCAGCTTTTGCACTCAGAACAACTCGACTCCGAAAGCCATCCTCTGTCCACTATGTCAGCTACAAACCTGATCTCCCCTCTGCAGAAGGGCCGAGAGATCCCATCCCCATAAATTCGAGGGTTTTTTTCTCTCTTTCTAAGATTTTATTTACTTAAGAGAGATGGGAAGGGAGGGAGAAAGAAAGGAAAACACTGATGTGAGAGAGAAACATCAATAAATTAGTTGCCTCTTGTACGTGCCTCGACCAGGGACCAAATCCACAACCCAGGCATTCGCCCTGACCAGGAATCGAACTGGCACCAGCCCTGAGCCACCCCAGTCAAGGCAATTCACATTTTCTTGACCACATACTTTCCCTCTCTCTTAGGCCAGGCCCATCCACCCCTCTTATTAGTCCCACTCAACCAGAAAAGAGCAGTAGACTAACCTTACAGGGTGATTAATTCGTGCCAGGCACCATGCCAGGTGCTGGTGGAAGGCAGTCTCTGCCCTCATGGATCTTACAGCAACAGCCCTTCGAGGCAGGCACTCAAAAGATACTCTCCTGGTAACTGGTCATTGACCTGTGAGGCTCAGAGAGCTAGGTGACTTCCCAAGCTCTGACTGGCTCCAAAATTGGAGCCTTTAACCATGCAGGGTGCTGTCATCCTCAGCTTCCCCCTAACCAGGAAAACAAAGGGTTGAGCTCCTACTAAGTCAGAGACAGGAGCACATCAGTTCCTCAAGGTCCCAAGCGCACAGCTGAGAGTCAGGGCCACAGCTGCAAATTCCCAGCCAGATCCAAGGCTCTCACTCTTGATAACGCCTGGTTGCCCCAGCAACACCCCTTCCTTCTCCCACCCACAGCTTAGCCAGAGCCTGAGAGGCCTCTCTGAGACACCCCAGACACAGGTCTGCACATCTGTGGCTTGCTAAGGGAGGGGCTCAGCAACCTGAATCTCAGAGATGGAGGGCAGGTACCGCACAAAGAAATCCAGGCCTTTACTGAAGAAGAAAAATCAAGAAAAATCCAGGCCCAGAGAGAAGAAGGACCCTTGCCAAGGGCACACTTCAGAGTCCGTGTTCCAGGACCTTCTGCTCCAGGAGTCCAGAGGTGCAGCCTAAGCCTCCCCTTCTCCTCTACCTGCTTGAAGGAACAGGCTTCTGGATCTGAGAAGACACCTTACTTCTGGACACACCCCCCCACACACAAGGCACACCAGGAAGCACACACGCAAGTTCACGAGCTTAGGTCTGGTCCACCAGCAGAGGTAGGCGGGCAAACACCTCCAAATGCCCCACAGGTGGATGCTCTCAGGACCACATCCACAAAGCCCAGCTAAGCCCCCAGTCCACATCCTCTTCGCGGATGAGCTGGACTGCAGACTCACACAGGGCCCTGCCAGGTAGCTGTGTGCACATGAAGGTAGGTACACGTACCCACCACTCTGGGGCTTTCCTGAGCCTGGAGACAGGGCGAAATGAGGGGGAAAACCCCAGCCCCCAAGGCCATGCGCATGCGTCTGCACTGTCTTGGCAACATCCTCCATGGGTGAGGCCTCAACCTGTCCTATTCCAGAGCAAGGGGCGGGGGTGGTGGCGCACCCACAGCCAGGCAGGCCTGACTCAGAGGACAGGAATGAGGGAGGCGGGCACAACTGCCCAGGTGGCCTCCCTCAGGAACTGGAACCCTCCAGGCCTGACCTTGTCCCCCCTCGACACCCCCCTCCACATTCTGCGTGTGCCGCTGGACAGCCCAGTGTGCTGCTGGACAGCCCAGGAGCCAGGACTCAGGGTGTTTGGAGGCTCTAGGCCTCAACCCCTGGCTGGACCAGCGTAAAAACCAAAGCCCAAGGGGGCTGGGGCTGGCCCATTGGGACAGAACCCAGAGCATATGTACACTTCATTCTTTCAGAGGCAAGACAAAGAGAATTGAATATAACAAAAACTTTCAGGTGGAGACACTTCTCAAAACACTTTCTCTTCTAGTTGTACACACCTAACAAGAAATCTGAAAGGTGCTTGTGACACTCCCTTTTTACGAAGGAACAAGAGGAGAGACACCAGGGAGAGTGACTTGCTCAAGGTCACCCAACCAGGAAGTGGCCGGGTCCATGGTCGAACCTGGGTCTCACTCCAAAGGTTGTAGCAGTCCTAAGTCTGAAGGAGTTAAGGGGTGGGGGGCCACAGCCTGGGTCCTTACCCAAGGAGGGGAGGCTTGCACCCCACCTCTGCAGAAGGGGAATCCCCCTCCTTCCTTCCCTCAGTGGGAAGCCCCACCCAGCAGAGGCAGAGCTGACAGGCCGGTTCTAAGATAAATATTAGGGGGCAGGGAGTGCCCCGGACAGGGAGGAGAGGATCCCATCCCAAAGGTGCCTAGGGGAACGGCAGTAATGCAGGGAGGAATTAGCTACAATAATATTAATAAATGTCATAATGAGTTTCCAGGTCAGTGTCTGCTCCCAACAATGATATAATAATCTCTTTCAGTAAGGGAGCAATTTTGACTTTCCAAAGCCCTTTCCTTTGTTCCTTCAAGGCACGATTATCCTCCTATAAATGTCAGAGAGGCCAATATCAGCCACCATGAAGCCAGGGGAGGAAAAGGCTGGGAGTCAGAGGTCTGGACTCCAGGCCTTGGACAAATAAACCAGTCTCTCTGGGCCTCAGTTTCCTCATCTGTAAAGTGGGACTAACCCACTTCACAGACTGCCTGGGAAAGTTAATGCCTCTGAGTGAGGGGTAGGTAAGGGGCCCTCTCAGACCCTTCCAACACAAAGATAACAAACTTAAAGTTAAGGAGTGCTGATTCATTGAGACGCGCATGGTCTCACTAAATCTCTGTCATCATACAGAGGCACTCCCCAAGGGTCAGTGACTTGACCAAGGTCACACAGCCGGTAATAGCAGAGGCAAGATGTGAGCCCTCTGGCTAGCTGAAAAATCACGTTCTCACACCACCAGAGGCTTCCTCTCCCACCCACTTCCAGAGCTCTCTTCAAATCTCAAGTGGACTTAAGGACCATTAAGATAAGGTTTGATAAGGGACACTTAACATAAGCTACCTACCAGGTCCTCAGTGCCTTAGCCCCATCTGACAGCCCTGACCCCCCTGTTTGGGAGGGAAGGGAATTTGAGCCCAGACCAGATATCCCACCCCCGCCCTGGGAGTCAGGAGTCCGAGGTTTGAACTCTCACCACCTCTCAGCTGCGTCGTGATCCCGGGCCAGCCTCTGGCCTTTTCTGGGCCTCATTTTTTCAGCTGTGAGGTGGGAGGGTTGGAAAAATGCTTTCTCAAGAGCCTGCAGTACGAATGGCTTTGCTCCTAGAAGGAAGGCAGTGGTCCCTCACTCTGAGTCAGGGCCTGGGGCAGCAAGGGAGCTCAGCTTATCTCCAATCCCTCCGACCCGAGGGGGAAGACCAGGGCTCCTACACTCAAGTTCAGACATACAGTTGGTCACAAGTCTCCCTGCAGGAAAGGGGAGGAGACGGGAGAAGCTGGGTGGAGGCATGGGAGTCAGGAGGAACAAGCCATCTCCTAGCTGAGGGACCTATCAAAGACCCCTGATGCCCCCAGTCCAGTGGCAGGGATGAAAAGAATTTCAGGTGGTCTAATCCCACCAAAGATTTGGCCCTTCCTTCAGTCTCATCTGCAAGATGGGGATGATAAACCCTACCATGAGGAGGGCCATGCGGAAACCTGCAGGACAATGCACAGGACAAGGAGGCCAGTGGAAGGTGGGAGAAGTTCCCTGGGCTCCCAACTCCACTCCTCCAACAATTCCCCCAACTGTCCAGGATCAAGCCCCACCCCCCGCCCACCGCCCAAGGAGGTGAGTGGAGTCTTGGGCCCCGACAATCCCAGCAGGTTAGAGTCTTTCCAGCAGTGAGGAGGCCTCTCCCCTCCACCCTCGCTCTCACTCTTCCCCAGGGTCCAAGGGCCTTTGATCCAAGGGAGCAATCCTTCCTGGAATCCCTCCCACTTTCCACCTGATCCCTCTCTGAGCCCTAGGGATTCCATGCTTAGTCCTGAACTCCCTCCCCTCCCTCACAGTGCCCCCTCCACTTGTGTTCCTCAGAATCCAAACTCCCCAGGGGCCTCAGGCTTTCTAGACCCAGAGGACTTGCAGGCCCCTCAATCATAAGAGGAAACCCATCTATCGCTAAACAGATTGAAAAAGATACAGTTTTAGAATCTGACAGGCTTGGGTTTGAACCAAGATTCAGCCACCTCCTTGTTGAGTGGCCTTGGGAAAGTGACTTCACTTCTCTCAGATCTAGCTTCCTCATCTGTAAAATGAGGAGAATAACAGCTTCTAGCTTAGAAACTTCCTCATCTGTAAAGTGGGGAGAATAACAGCTTTTAGCTGGAGGACAAATGGATCAATGTAAACGCTTAGCATAGAGCCTCGTTTTTATCTTTGCATTATTTCTGCCACAACCCCCTAGCCGAGCAGCCCACTCTGGCCCTTCCTCCCCACATCTGATTGATCCCGGGTCCTAGCACTCCTGTCACCTCCTCTGCAGTGTCTGCAGCTGCCACTCCTCTCCATTCCCACAGCCCCCACCCTGTCCCTAACCCTCACCTCATCACCTCTCCCCTGGATTACTGCAACAGCTCTGACTGCTCTCTCTAGCTTCCACTCTTACCACCCCACCCGCCAACCTGTCCTGCCTTGTACTTGCCCGCACACAGAGCCATCTTCCTCACACACGGCTGTCATAGGCTCCTCCCTTGCTCAAACACCTTCACTGGCTCCCTATGGCCTGTAGACTCCAGCCCTCATCCTCTCACAGACTAATCAAATGGGTAAGTACTCACGTCCCAGTCCCATCCATACCTGGGCCTGAGACAGCAGAGGCTGAGGCCAGGGAGGCCTCAGAATCCTCAGCACAAGTAAAACCAAACGGACTGAAACTTGCATTCACAATGGAACTTCTCCCAGGCACAAGGAAAAGGCCTCAACTACTTTTCTCTCCAACCTCCACGCTCAGTCTCAACTCCATACCTTCGCTCACAACCACACCCCAGAGACGAAGTGTATCTCATTTAATCAACAATTCAGCAGCACTCTTTCCCACCCACCCTGCAGTTACTTCAAAGACCACATTAAGACTATCTCCCTAGTTTTCAAAAACTGACCCCAACCCAAAAGCTTTCTGATATGTGACCTAGAATACTCCCCAGCCCCCACGCTTACTTCTCTGTTGCCTTGACATTACATTGGTCTTGGAGGAATGCCTTGAAGCCTGGTTGACCCCTGAGTTACCGCAGGAACTGGAAGAGCAGGTTGCTAGAAGCCCCTGGCCTCTTCCTTCAGGGCCAGAGGGCAGCAAACTGTAAACATAGCCCTCTTAATCTCTCTCCCCACCACAAATGGTCACAAGTCTGGACCTACAGTTGGTTCTCAGGAAACCATCAGTTTAGAGTGGCCATGAAATGGCAGATGAAGAGCCCCAGCCCCACCCACTCCATGCAGATCCCAAGAGGAGAGACAGGTGGGCAGAGCCTGGATTTCAGGAGTGCTGGGACAGGGAGTGTACCTGAAAGTCCTGGAGGCTCTCATCAACCCACCTGCTGGGGAATCCTCAGAGAGCCTACCAGAAGTTAACCCTTTTCCTACTGTTATTTTGATTATCATAATTAGTCTTCAAACTGCAGCAGGCAAATGACCTTGGACAAGTCCATCTTCTCTAGACCTCAGTCTCTTCATCCATGAAATGGCTAGCCACACTGTAAGGGTCCCAAGAAGTCACCTAAACTAAGCCCCCCTAGACACCGCCATAGGAGCCAGGTAGGTCGAGAGAAGTGAGAGCAATCTGCTCAAGGTCACCAGAACCCATACCACAGCCACACTGAGAACCCAGACCCCCAAATTCCCGGCCCAGGCTCTTTTCATAGCCCCCTGCATGAACAGATGAGATCATCAGGTTCAGTTCAGAACCTCTAAGAATGTGGGCCATCCTGGGAAATTATGCGTGGATTTTCCCACCACAACAGAGGCTCCCCACCCCACCCACCCCGTTGGGGATTTCTCACTCCCAACGGGGATTCTCTCACTCCAAAGACCAGCTGATACCCACCTCTGTTGGAAAATCCTTATCTTCCTGGGAGAGTGGGGGGGCAGTGAATCCAGTGTTCTGCCCCTACCCCATCTCTAGATTCACCAGGTGGGGGAACTAGGCACCCTCAACAGCACCTCCTCCGGCACCCCTTGGGACTCTGAGGGATACCCTGAACTGCCGCACTCTCTGGGGGAACCCAGGAATCCCACCTCCCAGCTCTGGGGTGGGAGGCCTTCCCCATTCTTCCCTCCTCCCCACAACTTGGACGCTGGAATGTGACCCGAGGAGGGATCCCGCAGCACGCCGGGAAAGGCTGTGTTCCAGCTCGGTGGCTGCACTGAAAGGGGGGAGATGCGGCAGCAACCACAGGGATGGCGGGTGGGGGTAGGGGGGGCCCCCAAAAGGCTGCGGTGGTGCAAGTGGGGGTGGGGAGGGAGCCCAAAGAACCAGTCCGACTCCTGACTGCGCCAGATGGATGTGGCCCTGAGCCTCCAGCCCCTGATTTCCTGCTTCTCCCATTCACCTTTGTCTCCCCTCCCTCCAGCAAACTTTCAGCCTGTTGGGGGCTAAAGCCTGGAAAACAAGAGCGAGTATGTGTGTGTCACGCAAGTGCCTTAGGGTCTGCCTTTAATCCTGACTGTGAGTTTGGTTGGTTGTGCTGTTCTGAACCTGTGTGTACATCTGTGTCCCTAACATGTTGGGCAACTGTATCTATATGACTGTGTGTGTACTACTGTGGGTCTGAATCTGTGTGTGTGATATAGTTCGTGTGGCTATGTAAATCGTACACATAGGTATATGTGTCTGCCTCGGGATCTGTGCTTCCTACAGCGATGGTGTGGGTGTAAACGTGTATGTGATTTTATGTCTGCCATGTCCATACATCTGAGTGGGTGTTGTGTGTATCTAAATTGTGAACATGTACATGTGCCTGTCCGTGGGTATTCGTGTGTGCATGTGTCTCTGTGTGCATGTGAGCAATCGGGTTTATATGCGGGGAATACCCGGCCCCCCACACTCACGCCCGCCAAACCCCGGGAGGGGGCAGCAGCGGTGGCGGCTGCTGCAGCAGAGAGACCCTCCTCCCTGCCTGCCCCGCCCCCACCCCGGCCCCTACCTGCCGGCCGCTTCGCCAACCGCCCGAACCGCCAGAAGCTGCGGGCCCGGGGGCCGCTGGGGGCCTTCCTCTTGTGGTGTGAGTTGCCCATGGTAGTCACGGAAGCCAGCACAGGAAACCTAGCACAGCTCAACCAGCCGGGCCGCCGGGCCCGCAGCCCCGGGAGGCAGGCAGAGAGACGCGCGCGGGCGGCCACCGCAGGCGCCCCCAGCCCCAGCTCGGCCACGCCCCCAGGCCCTGTGGCCAATGGTCGGACCAGGGGCGGGGCAGGAGGGGTGGGGCCTGGAGCGCCCTATAGGCTCCGCCCCCCAGGACCTGGGAGACCAGCTGAGCCACCCCGCCCAGAGCGCTCTGGGAAAGGCATGGCCTGTCCAGGTGAGGCAGGCAGGTAGCTCACTCTCCCAGCCCAGAGGCCGCCATTCTGAGGACTGCAGTGGAACGGAGATAACTAGGAACCGAGCTCCAGACAGGAGGGGGTCTAGAGCCCTCCTGCTGCTAAGGTCCAACAAACATCACAGGTGTCTGTATATACAAATGTATCGATCTGACTGTATTTCTGTAGTAATGGTGTTCAAAATAATAGCAGCACCCTTTTACAATAGTGTGTACTATGTGCCAGGCACTGTGTAACTGCTTTCATGCATTACTTCATTTCATCCACAGAACAATTATATAAGGTTAAGTACTTTTATCATTCCCATTTTACAGATGGGGAAATTGAGGTTCCATGAAGTCAACTGACTAGTCCAGAGTCAAACAGCATTAAGCTACAGAGCCAGGACTCAAACCCAGACTGACTCCAATGCCCACTCTTCATGCCACCGCTCCTCCAGTTTATGCCTCTGCATGACCTTGAAGAAGAGCATAATTAACTGGTAATCTGTAACTGTGCGCTTGAACATGGCTGTGTAGTTGTGCACCTGTGTACATACCTGTGACCGTGAACATATAGTTTCCTCTCTATGTAATCATCTGTATGTGACTATTTGCCTGTATCAATATAATTTAGTCTGTTTCCAAATGTTTAAATGTGTACTTTTGTGTGTCTCCCTATGTAATTGTGACTGTCTCTCTCGAGGTGGTGGAATCATGGGTTTTATGTATGTCAGTGGGTAACAACCTGCCTGTGTGCATGTCAGTGTAAATATGTTTATCTGTGAACTGTGTGATTGCAGGTGCTTTTGTGTATCGGTATGACTGTGCAAGTATGTTTACTGAGTGTGTGCTCATATCCACATTTGTGTGGGTATGTAAGTTTAAGTAATGGAGAGTATAGTAGGTAGACATATGTGAAACTACCCATGTCTGTGTGCATCTCCCCTTATACAAGTCTTTCTTTTTCAACCCCAGGCCAAGCTATCACCTCTTCTAAAAGCCTTCCAGGCTGTCACGCTGCCCCTCCCCTCTGTGTCCTCACAAGCACCCTTGTGCCTGGGGACCTTCCCAGAGCCCCACAGCCTGGGAAATGCCTCTCCTTTACCATCACTCTGCCCTGTCTCTCCAACTAGGGACAGCATGGTGCAGCAGAGAGAACACTGGGCTGGGAGTCCAGGGCCCTCAGTTCTAATCCTAAATGGCTCATCCTTTCTGCCACCTGGGCAAGCCCATCCAGTATGCCACCCTGCCTCTTATGCCCAGGTTCCAGAACACCCTGTCCCTTCTCTGCAAAATGAGAAAGTCAAAGATGTTCTCCCCACCTCCCCTGATGCTCATCTCTTGTCTGAGGCTGATGACAGCGCAGTCTTTGCGGGGTTGTGTTTTATTCATCCATTCAGAAAATACTCATTGAGCATTCACTGTATAGCAAACTGTGTGCACAGAACTCCCTGCTGGGCACAGAGAAGAGGTTCCTAGTGTTTTAGCTGGAAGAGACCTCAGAGATCTGCTAGCCCAATTCCCTTAACTTAGAGATGGGGAAACTGAGGCCCATAAGGGGAAAGGTAGTATGGGGGAGCATAAACTGAGTGGGAGCAGATATGCAAAGAGCCTTGAAGGATGCCTGTGGAGCAGGTGCCGTGGCTTTCACAGGAGGCCGTGAAGTAGCTGCCCACACCCACCAGTTCAGCCTCCTCTCCAACCACACCCCTCTCATTCTCAGAACTCCAGCTACACAAAGCTGCTTGCCACTCGCCAGGACACACCTCCAAGCCTTCACACATCTCCTTTCTCTTCTACCTTTGCCTGGAAGATTTCTTGTTATCCTCAAGGCCCTGCTCCACAGTCTACTCCTCTGTACAGTTTTCCTTGCACGCTCTCCTCCCCCAGCTCAGTGCTCTGTGCTCCTACAGGCATTAGTGCTGCCCGCCAATATAAACCTATCATAGCTCAGGACTCCCCAGCACTTGTCTCAACCAGAAAACAAGTCCCTCAAGGGTAGTGATGGTCTCACTTCTCTTAGTAACTCCAGGCTCAGCCTAGCGTCTGGAACACAGTAGGTGTGCCATACGTGATGAACAGAAACTGGTGGAGGTAGAGATGGTGGGGCTTGCATTCTGGTGGAGGTGGTGATGATGACAATTAAGTACTGGTGGAGGTGAGGAGGTAAAGGCAGAAGAGTCCAGGGTACTCGCCCAGCCTTACATTCTTTCACAACAAAGGCCGCGCTTGCTCCATAGCCAAGAGCATGGGAAGAAGTAGGTGGTACGGAAGGAGTGTGCACCAGAACTCCTGGAAGCACAACACTCAGCCTCAGTGCCCCGTGAGCCTCTTGGAGAATGGCGGGGAAGGCCTCCCTACTGCAAAAGGTCTGGAGAAGAGGGTGTCCTAAGCAGACGGGAAGCCCTACTTGGAGCAGACCCCACCAGCAGCCTCCTGGAAATCATGCACTTTGCTGGAAGATTTGGGGTTTAAACCTCTTTGCAAGCTACATCCTGTCCATACCAAGCACAGAGCTGGGCACCTTGTGAGTGGAGCTGACGGCCTTTGAAGAACGGGCCCCGAGGACAGTGGACACGAGAGCATAGAGTACAGTGGAAAGTAATGAACAGGGAGGTGGTTGTGATTTTCCCCTCCTGCCCAAGGAATCTGTTTCCACCTGCTTCCTTCCCCAAGTGAGCCAAGGGGTTAGAGGTGGCCATGGGGTCTGCGGCTGGAAGGGGAAGGTGTGCATACCTGCCCTCCCCACCTACCATGTTCACCGTGGCCCACATAATAGACAACGCCTCCTCTCATTAGTCTTTGGCAGCGTGTGACAGGCCAGGAGCAGCTGAGACAGCTTTTAGGGTTTGGGAAGAGGGGGATTTCCAAGGGGCAGGTAGGTGGGTGAGAGGAGGCTCAGTGTAGATTTTTCTAGCCACAGGATTTAGCCAACCCAGTTCAGCAAACCTTGCTGGCAGCCTTGATTCAGGGGGAGGAGAGGAAGAGAATAGTGGTGGGCAGCCCCCCCACCTGAGGGGATTTCCAGGAGAATGCTGGGGTGTGTGCCATGGATGCAGATTCAGGCCTCCACAAGGAGGGAGAGGCAGCTGGAACTGCCTGGCCCCAGAAGGTGTCAGAGGTAAGAGAGGGGATAGTGGCCTTCTTGGCTTCAGCTTCCTGCTCATCTTATCCCACCCCTGCTAGAGGTGCCTCTCTTGGTCGGGATTTTCCACGTGAAGTCTGACACAGGAGTGGGAAAGCTGAGGGGAGCCCGGCAGGTATGGGCCCCTTTTGAACCTCTAATGCTGGCTGGCTCTGTGACCTTGACCTCTCGGCCTCGGCTTCCCACGTGCATGTGCCATGGGGGCTCCCTGTGACATCTCGGGCCATCAATTCTGAGTGTCTAGGATCTGGAGATGCTCATACACTGGAGGCCCATATCGGATCACCCGCCTGTCACCCAAAGCCACTTACAGCCAGGCCCTGTGCTGGGCAGAAGGAAAAAGACAGTCACTGCAGCTCCTGCCCTCAGGGTGTTCAGAACAGTGAGGTGTGGTGACTTCTGCACCCCACAGGGCCCAGACTGCCAGCTGGTCCCATCCCCAGCAGGTGCCCCACCTGATGCCAGTGTTGCAAACCCCTCAACCCCAGCTTCTCTTCATCCTTTCATTTTAGTTCACGTGACACCTCCTCAGGGAAGCCATCCCCAATCTCCCCCTGGGATCACCATGCTCCCTCTTTTATCACATTATTTGACCCTTAATTGCCTCCTTGATCTTGGTTCCTGGCCCCCTCGGATTGTGAGGTTCATGAGGACTGGGACCTTGTCTCTCATTCATTCCCCCCCGCAAGACCATGGCTTATAGTAGGTATTTATACCTAATATTAAATATTGAATAAGTTTTTGTGAAATACACTAGTGGGGCTGCCTCTCCGGTCTGGACCCAAGGCAGACAATGCACATCCCTTCACAGGGGCTGCAGGAAATGAACCCAGATTCCTCTATGGAAGTCACTGCCCCACTGAGTGGCACGCAGGCCCCTTCCTCGACAGAGAGACGTGGCCGCTCTCTCCTCCTCCACCTTCCTGTGATATCCAGGCCCCTGAGTCCCCATGACTTGTCCATGACCAAAGGGAGGCTCTCCTCTTCTGGGTGTAGTTCCCACCCCTCTATCCCCAGCCCCTACCAGCTTGCTCCTTAGGCCCATTCTCAGAGCCACAGAATTCTAGAACTCAAAGGGATCTCAGAGGCCAGAAAACCCTATCTTTTTCAGGACAGGGCATGTCTGGGGCAGAGGGGGTGGGACTTGCCCAGATCCTACCAGAGTGGAGCAGACCGCAACCCAGGAGTCTCTCCACAACCCCACGCCAAGGGCAGTTCTCCCTGAGTGCGTGGCCCGAGTTCCTCCAGTTAAATCCACTGGGCCTGGCAGGACGGCTCCTGAATTCTCACTATGGGTATAGGAGCCACCCACACACCCTCCCCCCGGCCACTGCCCACTCCCCAAGAGAAACCTTCAGAAGGCTACAAACTCCTTTCCCCAAAGCTGGTCCCAAGATGTTATAATGGTTATTCCTCTCCAGAGTCAGAAACACATGCAACTCATATTGATTTGTCAGGACAGTGTAGCATCTGGTAGCAGACTGAGTGCTTCTGTCACTGCCATGACGTGAACATCACTTTCATGCAGGTGGGGACCTTGCCTGTGGTGGCCCAGGTATTCACATTACCCCAAACAGTGCTGAACACTACATAGTGAAGAATATGTCTTTTTCAGAGAAATGAAGCTGAGTGACCTTGACCAACTTACTTTCCCCCTCTGGGCCTATTTCCTCACCTAAAAATGGTAATCAATGCCTCTCTCCCAGGTTGCTCTGAGTACAGGGAAAACTCGCACAAAGATGCCTAGCCAGGGCCTGGCACATAGATCCTTCATGTTACTTCTCTTCAAGTTAGCCAGCTCCCTGTCCTTCTTCCATACCCTGCTCACCTCCTCCTGAAAGCCTCCCCTGCTTATTGGGCTCCAGGCCTGGCATCTGGCCCAGAAACACTTCCTTCCCACACACATTTATCAAGAGACCAAATGACATTTCTGGAAAATATGGATCCCTGTTTGTTTGCCTTTCCTTCTGCCTGCACCCTCCCGTTGGACAAAGGTAAGACTCCACCTTCTGTGGGTTCTCAATAACCATCACCACCCCCAGCATGCAAGGTGTAACCAAGTGAGTTGCTTTCCAAACATGCATCAGGGTGAACTTAGCCAATACCAAGAACCTGCTACTGTCTGGACCACGCTCTACAGTTCAAAGCACTTAAGTCTGTTATCTAATTTGATCCTTGAAACAGCCCTGTAGAACCAGGATTTAATGTCTCTGTTTTACAGATAAGGAAACTGAGGCTTGGAGGGGTTAATAACCTGACAGTGTCTTGGTGTCTTGTGGCCTGAGGGGCACAGACCAAGACAGCAGAGTTATCCAATCAGTCCCAGACCCCACCCTTTCAGACTGGGTCCTTAAATCACAGGTAATTAAACTTAAAAACACAGTAATAGCAATCCCTTGCATTTCTATGGTGACTTCACTTTCATGTAATTTTCACATCCTCTCTTGTGAAGAATCTTGGAGAGATAGAAAGGTTATAGATCCATCAAAGCAATGTCCCCTCTCTTTCCAGAAACAGTAACAGACTCAGTGAGGCCACAGAGAAGTTCCTCGCCCAATGTCACGGGGCCTACTGTAAGCCACTGGGCCAGAACTTGAACTCCCATTTGCCCGACTCTTCCCACTCTATCAAGTTCCCTCACTTCTCTCTGGGCCTTTCCCATCTGTAAAATGGGTTGGGTGAGGAGACCTTTACACCTTACCCACTTGTCCATGTCCTTGGGATCGTATATAAACACTATCAGATGATTTAAGTTCAAATCCCAGTTTAGGTCAGACATTTTTTCAACCTTTTTCATCTCATGGCACACATAAACTAATTACTAAAATTCTGTGGCACATCAGTCCTGACTGGTGTGGCTCAGTGGATTGAGCAGGGACCTGCGAACCAAACAGTTTCTGGTTCGATTCCCAGTCAAGGCATATGCCTGGGTTGTGGGCCAGTCCCCAGTAGGGGGTGCGTGAGAAGCAACCACACACCGATGTTTCTCTCTTTCTCCTTCCCTTCCCTCCTCTCTGAGTAAATAAAAAAATTCTGTGGCACATCAGAAAATATATTTTTTGCCTATCTAAGAAAAAACGGTATAATTTTGATTCAATCACACCAGAAAGCTATTGCTGTGTTGGCTGTTGTTATTTTTTTATTTTGCAACCTAAGGGAAAAGAGGTCAGTGCCCCTGACTAAACAGTCAGGTATTGCATGTTTTTAAAATTCTTGCAACACACCGGTTGAAAATCACTAGTTTGGGTAAATCACTCACTCACTGTCCCTGAGCCTCAATTTCTACATCTACAAATGGGTTCAAATGAGATCATGGATACGGGGCTCCTGGCACATTCAGAATAATCAATAAATGTCAGGTTTCCTCTTTTGTCTTTGTAGGTCTGTGCAGGGCAGTGGGGGGAGCAGGGGGATTCTGGAAGACCGGCGCTCAAAGTTCTATGTCGAACTCAGCCTTCCCATCTTACACTGGGGACCCAGGTTAGAGGAGCCAAGACCTGCATCTCTGGATCTTTGGTTCAGCGAATGGGATAGGGGACATAATGGCCTTCCCGGCAAAAGCCGACCTCCCAGGAATTTTCTGTGTACCTCTCCTTCCCATCTCCCCAAATCCCCATTTGAACATTTTCCCCAGAAAGAGTTAAACCTTCTTTGGGCGTCCCCTTCCGGACCAGTGGTGCCAGTGGAGATTAGAGAGATCGGATTTATTTCTCTTAATAAACAGAAAAGAAGTAGAGCCAGGCAGGTGACAAGGAAACGACCGAATAATAGGAGGTTGGAGCACAAGGGAGCAGGACTTGCTCCAGTTGTACCTGGGGCCACCCCCAGACCTGAGGAAACAACAGCCAGGGGCAGAGGAGGTGTTTCCTACACGTGGGCTCAATCAGGCTGACCTGCTGTCCAGAAAGCCAGGTGCTACCTGATACCAAAACACAAGGCAAGGGGAGGCCTGACCACTGACCCAATGACCTCTAACCCAGGCTGTTGGAGCAGGGACCCATGAGTGGGCTTTCCCAGCCTCTGCCTCCAGGCTGGTCCATTGCTGCAGGGTGCACCACTAGCCTCCAATCTCCAATCCTGATGGTCTCACCGCAATCCATCCTGTTGCAGTTCTGACCCAGCGCTTCTTAAGTGAGACAGGGACGACTTCAGACAGAATCCCGGTGGGGCAGCCCTGGACAAACCCCAGGTCCTGTTGGGACTGCAGAGCCCTGGGAAACACCCCTTACCAAATCCTCCCTCAGAACCTTGCCCACCATCCCAGTCCCAGCACCCTGACTTCCGTTTGTGGTGGGGCTGTGGGGGAGCCGGGCCCTTATCCAAAAGGAAGATCAGGTCAGATGCCATCACACAAGAGACTTTTCACCCTCTTCCTGATCCCTGAAGTGTTCCTTTAATTCTCCTCCAGAGGAGATGGCTGAAGGACACGGGGAGGGTAAATACAGGCAGAATGGGATGGGCCGAACACGCTGCCATTTCCTCACCTCCGGTGCAGCAGCAGACACGAAGTAAAGGTAGGTAGACTTCGGAGCATGGCAGGCCCCAAGGGAGCCCCACCCTCTTGCAGAGACTCCTGCCCTCCCCCTCAAATGAGACAAAAACAGAGAGAGAAATAAGGGAACAGCCAAGCAAGTGGCCAAAAGAGAAGTGACCCCAGCAGGGATGGGCCAAGTCAGCCTCCCCCTTGGCCTGCCCATCCTTAGGCCAGAGGGAGCCCAGAGGCAGGGAATTAGTGATTGTATTTTAAGCTCTGACCCCAGCCCAGATACAGCCTCTCAATTAACTTGGCCCTCAGTTTCCCCCATCTGTAAGCACACGTCCAACACAGGCACGTTTCTAACAGGGGTGGGGGAAGGAGTGAAGGGGAGGGTGGATGGTTCCCACGGGTGAGCTCACCACCCCAGGAGGTGGATGTTTGCGGTCTGGCCCAGGTGAGTGGTGAGAGCGACCAGGTGGGAAAAGCTAACACTGTCAGATTTTTTAAGTCTTTATTTGATTTGATTGATTGATTTGAGAGAGAATGGGGGGGGGGGAGAAAGAGAGAAACATTGATTTATTGTTCCACTTATTTTTGCATTCATTGTTTGCTTCTTATGTGTGCCCTGACCAGAGGTCGAACCCACAACCTTGGCATATGGGGACAAAGCTCTAACCAACTGAGCAACCCTGCTAGGCAACACTGTTAGCTTTTAAAAACCAAAAGCATATGGGGCTGGCAACCCAGATCCACCTAGCCGGCTGAAACACCTTTTGAAAGCAGTGACCCCAGACCCAGAGGGACCCCCTCAACACCACCACCAAAGCCACAGGGCCACCAGCCTCTCCCATTGGCCCCAGGCCAGGTTCAATCTCTGACCCCCTGACTCAGCAGAGGGCAGAATCTGGATGAGCCTAGGGGATGGGGATTGCCTTACCGTCCCAAGAGCCAGACTCCCAGCACTTCCTGCTTAGGCCAGGGATCCCAGATCTAGCCGAGCCCCCCTCTAGAGTGTAGGCTGAGTATAGGAAAAGCTGAGGGTCGGCGGAGAATGGGGTTGCTTGGGCTGAGCCCTGGGCCTTTCCACCTCCCCAGCACCAACGCCTAGCCTCACTCCCTTCCAACAGCCGCGGACCCCCAGCGGAGCCACCGTGGCCGCAACCTGGGCACCGCCCAGCGCGCAGCCCAGGTGCAGGGCGCCTTACCTCGGCCTTTGCCCTTGGCCCTCCTGGCCTTGTCGTCCGCCTTCTTGGCCCGGGAGACCGCGGGTTCTGCGCTCTCAGCCCCCGCTGCCTTCTTTCGCCGCTTGCCCCGCAGCCAGTTGAAGGCGCGGCGGAAGCCGGACGTGCCCGAGCGGGACTTCTTCTTGCGCGGGGGGTCTCCCGGACCCCTAGGCTCATCCGCCGCAGGTGCGGCGGGGGGCGCGCGGGCCGCCATGGCGCAGCGGGCGGACCAGGCGGCGGGGTCAGGCCCCCTGCGGCGGGGCGCCCATGCGTGGGTAGCGCGGCCGGCTACCGCGGGAGACGCGCCCAGAGAAAAGTTTGGGCGGCGGAGGCCGAGCAAGCTAGGAGCTAGCGGCAGGAGGGGCCGACCGGCAGCGGGCGGGGCGCGGGGGACGCCTGGAGGGACGGAG
The DNA here is from genome assembly GCA_004027475.1 of Anoura caudifer. Lineage (NCBI taxonomy): Eukaryota > Metazoa > Chordata > Mammalia > Chiroptera > Phyllostomidae > Anoura > Anoura caudifer. The sequence continues at coordinate 715,975 of PVKU01000116.1, forward strand.
CCCGGAGAGGGAGCGGCCGTGGAGTGGGAGCGGCGCTGCCTGCTGCCCCTCCCCGCCGCCCCGGCCTGGCCGCTGGGGGGCTGGAGGAGGGCGAGCTTCGGGGCCAAGAGACGGCGGCCCAGAGACCCCGGAGTCGCGCGGACTGCTTGGGACCGGGAAGGCGGGGTCGCGGGGCGGGTCCGGAGGGGAGGTACTGAGGTTTTGTCCCGGCGAAGCTACTAAAGGGTGTTCGATTCTCTAAAGGGAGGCACTGGCGGTGGTTGGAGGATTGGGGGAGGGAGGGCGATACTCAGGGAAGTGGGAAGACAAATGCTGGGGCTGGTCCCCAGAGAGCTTGGTGTTCTGTGTTTGGTCTGGAAAGAGATGGGAAATTCTGGAATTTTTTACCTGGAATAAGGGAATTCTGAGAATTCTTTCTAGGACCAGACAGTATTGAAAGTTTTGCTCTACCGATTGAGGATTCAGAAGCGCCTGAGGCCACTTTACTCCCTTCTCTTCCCTCATCTCATCTTCCCCCAGCTTCCTACTATATCCTCAGTGTGGAGCTGGGACCCAAGCCTCCGGAGTGAGGTGGATGAGAACAGTGCCTCAGTTTACCCCACTGCTAGGCTGTGAGGTCCCAAGGTACCCCTGCCTGGGTCTGGATTTCCCACTGAGATGCTCAAAACTGATTGGGGCTGATCTGGGGTTTCATAAACTCACAGCTTATAAATTGCTTTCAGGTCCTCTGCAGGTGGAAGTGACTGAGGAATCTGGCAGGAAACTATGAAGAGGTTGCGCCCATTCCCTCCAGGCCTCTGGCTCTTTATTATAGCTGACCAAGCACTTTTATATCTTTTAATCCCACAACAGGCCCTGACCCTGATGGGTAGCTTAGGTGGTTAGAGCTTCGTCCCAAAGCGCCAAGGCTGCACTGAACGCATAAATTAGTGGACCAACAAAATCTCAATCTCTCACCCCACCCTCCAATCAATCAATAAATATTTTCAAAAAATAATCCCACAACAAGCTAGGAGAGAGGCAGAACAGGGAGCATTACCCCCAGAGTACAAAAGGGAAACTGAAGCCAGCAGGGGACAATGACTGGGGGCACAGAAGTGGTCAGTAGTGGAGGAGCCAAGGCCAGCAATCTCCATCTGGTCTAGGTCTGGTCCCAGGGGCTAGAAAGTGCTCTAGGGGCCAGTTGCTGGTTCAGCAGTCTTGGAATCCCCTTCTGGGTCCCCATGACCCAGAAGGGCATCATGAGCACCCCACCAGGTAGACTTTGTCTTAGTCACCCAACCTGACCCTGGCCGGGTAGCATCCTCCTGGTCCTGGTGTCCATGTCCACCGAGGCACCATGTAGATGGCACTCACTATAATATTGTAGGATGAGTAGAGTGTAAATGTAACCTCCTTAACCTGCCTTAGCTCCAGAGTGTCCCCAGAGGCTCAGCCATGACAAACCTGGGCCATCCCTGACATTCTCCCCACCTGGAGGGCCTGGGGCAGATCACTCGTCTTTGCTGGGCCTCAGTTTTCCATCTCATAACCATTCATTCTGGGCCAGCCCACAATCCCAGAGCACCAGTTCTGGCTCAAGCACTGTCACACACAGGAATCACACTGGGCCCTGTCCTCATGCCCTCTGCCCAGCCCAGCACTAGCCCTAAGGACCCTGCCTCTCCCTCAGCTGGTGAGCATCGAAGGACAAGTGTTATAGGCAGGGCTGAGACTGGGAAAGAGTGCAGCGTGTAGGGTCTCGGCCTGTTGGACAGTCTGGATGCACTGGGCAGGGAGGAGACAGGAAGGTTCTCGGGAGGGATGAATAGCAGAGGAATATTGGTTAGTCTTGCCCCTACCACCGTCAACCCTTTTAACATCCTCTTCTTCCCAGTGGTCAAGACACCTACGTAGTTTGCAGAGCCCAGTACAAAATGAAAATGCAAGGCCTTTGTTCAAAAGTTATTAAAAGTTTCAAAAGGGCAATAGCAGAGCATTCAGCCAAACGTGGGCCATTCCAAGAGCAGGACAATGTGTGACGGCACCCTTGAAGTTGGCCCTGCCGGTGGCTCATATAAGTTTTCACTGAAGGCTCCTCTCAAACCAGAATGCCCAGGGATGAGCCCGTACATAGGTCCCCTGGTTTAGAGGTGAGGAGAGGACAGTAGGGAGTGGGGAGCGGTCAGGGTTACATTCCCTTCACTGTTCCTAACTACAACGCCCAGACATTCTCACCTCCCATCGCCATCCTGGACCAACTCCAGGCCGACATCTCCCAGCTTCGCCTTTGGTCCCCTGACCTAATGGGTAGACATGCTCCTGAGACACCAGGGAGGGCCAGCCTGGGGAGAGCTCGCCTGAAACCTTGCTCTCTGGATTCATGAGTGCTCAGCTCAGCTATGTATCTTTGTTGGCCCTACAAGCCACTGAGGAAACTGACCTCCCAGCATCCGCATGAGCAGGGCCCAAAGTCCGTTCTGGAGCCAGGCTGTCACCTGACCAGAAAGAAAGTACCAGCTTGTCTCCAGGGTGGAACCAGCAACAACTAATTTGGGGGCAGCAGCCCCCTCCCCCTGCTCTCTAGCTTTGCTCCCTCTGTTTTTGGAAAACCCGGAACCACCCACATATTGCCCTCACAGCCATGCAACCTTCCCTAACCCTCCACTTTGGGAGACCTGCCTCCCGTAGGCTCTGGCTTTGTCCCTGACAGGGGCCTAACCTCCTCTCTACAGTCTCCAGCCTGGGCAGCCAGGCCAAGGTGCGTCTGAGCCTCCCTCATTTTATAGGGACACCAGGGGGGAAAGAGCCTGCAAATCACACAGCCAGGGGTGGGAGCCCCTGTGGCTTCCCTCAGTGCTCAGACCAATTAGAGGAGCTGGAATTGTAGTGGAGGGCGGGGCAGCTCTGCAAAATCGAAGACGTTGAGAGAGTAATAGTGTTCCTATTCCATGGACAAGAAAGCAGAAGGAGAGGTGGAGGGCCTGGCCAGCAGTCACACAGCCACCTCGGGGCAGAAGTGCAATGTAAAGCTGATTTGTGTTTGTGTGTGTGTTTGTATGTGTTCATGCCTCTCCTAAGTGAGCACCTGCCTTGTACCAGGCACTCCCCCACCCAATGAGAGCTGTTTTCAAGAGCTGGCGGTTAAGACCCTGGAAAAGGGGAGTATTTATCACGGGGCCACATCTGGGCCTTCAGAAACCTTCCGAAATGTTCTCAATTTGCTTTGAATGCACCTTCCTGTGTTTATCTGGGGAAAGGGTCCGCAGCTTTAACCAGCTTCTCCAAGGGGTTCTGTTTCAGAATGAAATCTAAGAATTTATCCTTTGATCCTTTTTCCTGGGGAGAGGTGATAGAAAGGGGCTCCTGGCCTCAGATGCACCTCTCCCGTCTCGCTAGCCCAAGGGTGAAGGGAGAGCCCTGCAGGTCCATCTCTCCAGTGGCCATCCCTGTGGCCCCTACTGCGTGGCTCCTGGCATCTGTAGCAGCACGTTAATATCAAACAACCTGCCTGCTGAGGTCCTCTTTGATCCTCCCAGCCTCTCTTAGAGTCAGGACCCAAGTCTAATTCCACCCACTTTCCCTGCTGGGTTGAGAGGTGGAATAACCCCAAGGTGTTAGCCTGTGTGGCTGGAATCAGTGGAGTGCTGTGGGCTCCCAGCTCTGAGTTAGTGCCGGCTCCAGGGAGGCAGAGAGAGGGAACATCTGGAGGGCTGTGGGGGGTGGGGGGGTGGGAGAGGCGGAGGAAGAGGTGAGAGAGCAGGGGGAGACACGGGAGAAGGGGAAAGTAGCTGTTGCCACTGTCCAGACCCCAGTAGGGCATGAAGTCAACTCAACTCTTCTCTTCTCCTCTTCTCCTCCTCTCCTCCCCTCCCCTCCCCTCCCCTCCTCTCTCTCCTCTCCTCTCAGCTATCACCTCTACACCAGCTCTGTGCTCCAGGCTTCCAGACCAACCAGATTCTGTGATCAGATTGTCTCTCTCCTATTGTAGAGCAGTGGTTTTCAAACTTTTTCTTTTTGCGTTGGAAATTTTATCTTTTCCCTCAAACAAAAACTACCGGAATTTTATCTCCTAGATAAAATGGAGAAAAGCACTGTTTTATAGGTACAAATTCATTTTACAGCTCAGAATGTATACCTTTACTTACCACAAAGTAAATCAGTGGGAACAACGATGACATTTTGATGGACTAAAAATCTGAAACCCCGAGTTATAGGTGATGGTTATGGTTTTAACTGAGAGCCGGCACTCCATTTATTTCCACGGCAGTCTGCTTCAGTCAGTAATTAGAAAAGACCGAGCTTCATGGACAAGCAGGGGCAAATGGCGAGTTTTAACAGCTTGGTAGAAACATGAAGAGAAGCTTTAGTCTGAAGTCTGCGCAGAAATGAGTTATCCAGCCAGCCCAGCTTAATGGCTTATCAAAAGTTAGCCTGAGCAACTTCTCACCTCAGTCCTGCCACTAACTTGCAGGGTGTCCTTGGGCAGGGCAGTTACCCACTGTGGACACCAGTTTTCGCAGCGGATCATGGGATGAGTTCACCTAGGAAAAGAATGTGTGTGGGGGCATCTGAGTGTGCGGCCGGGTGGTGTGGGGGGTGGGGTGCAATGCACATGTGCAGAAGCTCCATTACTCATCCTCACCATCCACCCCCATCTGAGCTCTGGCCTGAAGAAGGGGCCACAAAACCACTGAACTGCCCAAGTTCTAAGGCAGAGGTAGGTTTCCATGGAGACGAGCTTTGTTTCCCAACTGTCTGGCTGCATCTGACAAGGACAGAAAAAGCCAAAAATCAGAGCCAGATGGAGAGTGACCTTGGCAGAGAGAGCAGGGATTTCCTGACCCCAAGAGCCACAGGGCTCACTGCTCTCTAAGGAGAGGGGTTCAGTGCTCTGTTCTCACCCCCAAAACAGGGGGATGACCAGTCTGGCCTGCAAGCTGATAAGGCTGCATGTAGGGGGTTGCTGGGTGGAGCCCCCAAGGTGCTTGCAGACACCCACACCACCAGTCCTGGGCAACAGGACTGGCCCTGTGCCCAAGGGCAGGACTAGGAGGGAAACACCCACACTCAGGGCCTTTGGGAAGCTGGAGGAGGGGCAAAGACGTGTGGGCAGAGCTCCCTGCCCGTGATCAGAGGGAAACAGCTGGATGCGGATTCTCAGAGACAGCCTGCCCACCATCCCGCACAGACCCAGTGAGCGTCCCACACAAACCCAGTTAGCCGCAAACAGGTTGCCATCCCCACATGCATGCATTTTCCACTAGCACACTTGGATACACAGACACACACAGCAAAACAAACCCAGATACACACCGATACACAGAGACGATGGTAAACACTAAGGTACACTAGACAAGCTAGTATCTAAACACAAGCACAGAGACATAGGAACATACTGACACCAAACCCAGGCACAGATGCACCCCCCCCCACACACACACACAATCACATACAGGCTGACACACAGACGTACGCAGAAACACAAACGCACACATTCCCAGATGCACACACCCTCATACACAGACATCCATTGATGTATAAACACACACAGCTACTCACTGGCCCATAAACCAGACAGGGATATACAGAAGGCCTTGTTATATAAATATAGAGAATCAAAGAGTTGCAAGTAGAAACACAGATACATAAACACCAGACACAAACCCAGGAAAGCGGAAGAGAAGAAATGAACACTTGGTGAGGGTCGATTCTGCACAAGCAGCATGAAAGGCTTGTTATCTGTAGGATCTTCAAAAAACCCTTCCAGCAATCTGTGAGGGTGGGAGTGTTATTAGCCCGGCTCTCCACCGACCCGATCAGGTGGAGAACGGGTGCCTGTCAAATGCCCAGACAGTGGAGAAGCTGCAAAAATGTAAAAGCACCTCTTTACACACCTTCCCCATCTCATCCCAACCACTATTATTAGTGGGCAGTGTATACTTTTTCTATGCATGTATGTACAAACATTTAAAGATACTACAAGTTTGGACAAGTTTCCACAAAACCAACTCAGCTGGGTTAATAAATTGGATCAAGGTCATGCAACTAGTTAGTGGCAGAATCAGGCTTTGGATGTAGCCCCGGCTCACTCCGAAAGGTTCTTTCTGCTGCCTCAGCCCACAGGCAGCCACGGATGCAATTTCACAAAGAGGAGGCCCAGGCGCAGGGGGAAGGGCCACATCTCTCCACAGGGGAGGAAGGCAGTCCCAACAGGCTCTCTGCCTGATTGCTCTGCTCTGGGTCCCTTGGGTCACTCCTCTGGCTAAAGGCGTTGTCCCTGTAAATTCCTGTTAAAGGGCAGGCGTATTCCTAGGACTGGAACCTTTGAATCATTGACCTCAGGTGGGTACCTGGCAGGTGACTAAGTGATTCACACACTCATAGCTCCAACTCCCAGGGCTGTCATATCAGCTTCCCCAAGTCTCCTAACCCCTGGTCCCCAGTCAATCCTTTCTCTACGTACCCCAGAGGGGACCCTTCCTAAGGCCAAATGGAGACCTTGTCCTTCCACTGCTTAAACTTCTTCCTGTTATCTCCAGCATAAGTCCCAGCCTTCAGGACACACAGAGCCCTTCCCTCTCTGACCCGACCTGCCTCTCTCCATTTTTCCATTTGGCAAAGTGCTTCTCCTTTATAACCAGCTCAAATGCTCCTCTTACGGAGTGTTCCTGACTGCCCCATGCGGAATCCTTCCCTGCTCCCCCTCCCCACCACCCACCTGAGGAGCTTGTCCTGGAGACACCCACCACAGGACTTCTAACCATTATTACCCTCTTGGCACCTTCACTGAGAGACTGACCAGCTTCCAGGTCCTGCCCTAAGTACATTACATAATTGTCTCCCTTAATCCTTACAAGAGCCCCAATGAGATAAGTATTGCCCTAACTGGTAAGGTTCAGTGGGTTGGGCATTGTCCCAAAAACCAAAAGGTGGCCAGTTCGATTCCCTATTCCAATTTCCGATTCCAAGTCAGGGCACATGCCCAGACTGAAGGCCAGGTCCCTGGTCGGGGGCCTGCTAGAGGCAACTGATCGATGTTTCTCTCCCTCTAGTTCTCCCCTTCCCTCTCTCTAAAAATAAATAAAATCTTAAAAAACAAAGAGAGAGGGAGAGAGAGAGAGAGAGAGAGAGAGAGAGAGAAGTATTGTCCCCATTTCACAGATGGTGAAATGGAGGCCCAGGGAAGTTAAGTCCCTTTCTCAAGGTCTGATTGTCTCACAAATCGGTTCTTGGCTGAGCCACATACAATCATGCTTCCATCGCTCCCCAACAGCTAGAGTAGACGCCCTGAGACTAGAGACTGGCACAGGCTCAGCACAGTGGGGAGTTCAGGGAACGGCCGTCGATTGGGGTACCCATCCATTTGCTGTACGCGTGAGTGACAGAATCAGAGGACAGGAGAGACATAGTGGGAGTCTGGGGTACCCTGGGAGAGCCCCTGCTCGCTGGGTTTCTCCAGGAAGTCACTAAAGGCTGAAGTCCCCCGTGTCTGGCCACGGTGCCCCTGGAGCCTGGCAGACCCTGCCGGGAGAGCAGGTGTGCTCCGGCTCCTTCACACGTCCCTTCGGTCAGGAGCTCTCCGCCGATCTGTTATTAAATATTTATAGTTTCCCACTCTGCTCAGCTCGGTGCCAGGCCCTGGAGGAGGAGGCCAGAGAGCAGGGGACAGAAAACTGTTTATAGTTAATGATCACTTGTCAGGTGTCACCAAATCCTCCCAGTAGCCCTGTAGGTTGGATTCTCAGCCCTATTTTTGCAGCTGGAGAAATGAGGCTCAGAGTGGGGAACACACTTGGTCCCAGACCACACAGCCAGTGAGCCAGGATCCAGTCAGGCATCCTTCCCCTGCATCGGGCACCCCACCCCCCAAGAGGGAAGGATGTGGGCCCGGCTCACAAGAGACCCAGGGAGGCCATTTTTGAGGTGGGGCTGTGGCTGGAACTCTGCCGCCCTGGCCAATTGTCTGCAATAACAACAGCTTGCATTTGTCCAGCGCTTTCCCTTCCATTAGCTCATTCAGCCCTCCCCAGCATCCCTGCGGGTGCCTATTATTGTCTCCGTTTGACAGATGGGGATGGACGCTCAGTGAGGTGAAGTGACTTTCCCAAGTTTGCACAGCCAGTGCACAGTGAAGCAGGAGAACATTTTGGGACCCTAATCCTCCTCCTGGATCTCCCTGCTGCCTCACTTTCTCACTTTCACTCCCTCCCAGCAGTCCTCCATGGCGCCCCAAGGGAGCTCTCTAAAACACAAATGTGAGCTTCTAGTTCTAAAGACCAGGCCAGCCTCTGCCCTCCCATCCCTCACACTGCCACACCTTCGCCTGTAGCCGATTGCTCAGCTTTCCCCAACTTGTTCACCTTTCAAGCTCCTACTCAGCCTACAAGTGCCAGCTCAAATGCTACCTTCTCTAGGAAGGCTTCCTGGACTGGCTTTCTCCATACAAACCTCTAATATTTTATTTAAGTGTTTGTCTCACAGCACAAGACTGTGAGCTCCTTAAGGGCAAAGATAATGCTTTTTCAGCTCTGTCTTCACTGCACATGGCTTTGCATTCTCAGTACATACTTGGGGATGAATGGACACCATCCCTGATGGCTGGGGCTGGTGGAAGGTGATGGGACAGTCACAGAAATAGGGAGGGACATCGAGAAAAGAAACCAGTGTTTGGGAGGAAATTCTGAGAAGGGATTTTGCTTTTGGCCACTTGTAGTCTGACTGGACATGCCCAGTAGGCAGGAGGTGGGGGTGGGGTGGGGTGGGAGGAAAACTGACCAGGAAGACAAGATAGTGACAGCAACTTACCATGTGCCAGACACAGCACTAAACGCTTTATGGACATTTTCCCATCTGATCACCAGGAGGTACATAACATCAACCCATTTGATGGAGGAGGAAGTTGAGGCTCAGAGAAGTAAATTAAGGTATCCAAAGTTACACAGCTAGTCAATGGCAGAGTCAGAATTTGAACCCAGGCCCATATGATGTCAAAGTCCATTTCCTGTAATCCCTTTCCCATACAGTAGACTAGAAAGGACTGCGTTTATCGAGTGCATACCTTCAAGGGGGAGAGAGGAAGCTGAGCTCAGAAGGGGAACTATTTGTCCAAGACATAGGAGGGAACCAGCAGGGTGGTGTTTGAAGCCAAGAAAAGAGCTCCAGGATGGGCCTGGGCAGCGGCGCCCATTGTCCCTGAGAGATCAGACTGGGCTGGGTGAGGGATTTGGCAGCTAAGAGGCAAACTTCCAGGGAGTCGGTAACAGGACTTGCAGTGTGGGAGGTGAGGAAGTGGAGGTGATTGGCTGGGGAGAGGAGAAAACAGGGAAGGAAGGGAGCAGCCCAGAGGGCATGGGTACGCGGCCTAGGAAGGTGGGGCACATGGATTTGGACTGACCTGGAAATACTGGGGAAGGGAGGCAAGCAGGTGTGGGGAGAAGGAGTGAGCGGTGAGCATTTTACCTTGAGTCAGTGACGACAGCTTGACTCAAGAACACCCTCAGTCTCTTCCTGGACAGCCCCCACCTTGTCCCTCCACTGTCCCACCCCATCTTGAAAGCCAACCCAGCTATGCTCATTCCTCGCTCCCGACCTCCCTCACCCAGCCCCCATCATTCCCCAGAGGTTGTTTGGGACCAGCCACCCCCACCTCCAATCTGCTGTCTCACCCTCCCTGGCCCAGCCTGGTGAAGCAGGCAGGGAGGAGTTTCCAGGCAGGAAAGGGCTGAGTCATTCGGCCACACATCTGGTCTCAGATCTTGATACCCAGTTAGAAGGGGCAGGAAGGAAGAGGGCTCCTCCCCCACAAAGCTCCCCTGGCCAGTCCTCACGCTACCAGCTGTGTGAGACAGGCTGGGAGAGGAGCGACCCATCTCATTAACCACCAGATTTTGCTGGGCTGCTTCACCCAGTCCAGCTAGGATTCTTTGCTTCTGTGATTGCCTTTAATACTTAGAAAGCCCTAAAAAATAGTTTGTCACCTCTATTTCACAGGTGAGGGAACTAGGAGAAACGAAGTGGTGTAAGCAAGGCAACACAGGTTTGGGAGTTGGTCCAGAGGCATCCCCATCCCATCCTCTGAGCACACAGGAGGGGGTGATGTTTGGAGACAGTGGACAAAGGGATGGAGGAGCTTGGGCAAAGCCGCAAATGAAGACTGCAAAAGCTGGGTGGGGGGAAGCCCTCTCTGTCCATGCTGCTGCCGCGATGGTCCCTTCCCAAAGAACCCTTGGAGCCGGGCTCCCTCTCTTCCCCCACCCCCTGCGCTGCCCCTGCTGGTGTTGGCTCAGCTAGGAGCTGCCCCTACGGCCTTCCTCAGCATCTTAAATCCTCTCCTCTCCCCTCCACGCTGAGAGGAATAGCAGGGGCCTTGGCAGGAGGTGGCCTGCCCTCCTGCATGCTGCTGGGGCACAGTGTTCCCATTGTCCTGAGCGGTGGGAGGTGTGCAGATCCTGGGGAGAGGAGGTGGTGACGCTGGTGGTGGATCATGCCAGGCCTCTGCTTTCTCCCAGGCTGCTCATCAGGCTTCTCTGAGGCCCAGGACGTTTTCTCAGACCACATCTAGTGTGACCGTGGCAGGGCACATCCCCCCTCCCAAATGGGGCTTCCCATATGTATTGTACAGAAGAGCATACACATCGGCATTCTTCTGCAGCCCCAGGCCATCCCTGATACTAACTTCTGGTTGGTTTGATTATATTTAATGTGGTTACAGTCACAACAACTGTGCCACTTGATGTGTGACCTTGGGGCAAATTTCTGGACTTCTCCAAGTCTTTATTTTTTCCTCTTAAAAATGGGAACAACAATCATACCACCCCCCTCCCCGAGTGGTTGTAGGCTGATTTAGATAATACCTAAAGCAGGTGCCACATAGTGTTTGTTTGTTTGTTTATTTAATCTTCATTCAAGGACATTCTTTCATTGCCTTTAGAGAGAGAAGGAGGGAGAGAGGAAGAGAGAGAGAAGCATCAATTGGTTGCCATCCTGTATGCACCTGGACTGGGGATTGAACGCACAACCTTTCAGTTATGAGATGACGCTCCAACCAGCTGAGCCTTACCAGCCAGGGCCCACATAGTGTTTAAAGCAAAAAACAAAACAAAAAAAAAACTAGTATTATTATTGAGGAATGTCTTTTTTTTAAAGACTTTATTTATTTTTTAGAGAAGGGAAGGGAGGGAGAAAGAGGGGGAAAGAAACATCAATGTGTGCTTGCCTATTGCATACCCCCTACTGGGGACCTGGCTGGCAACCCAGGCATGTGCCCTGACTGGGAATCGAACCAGTGACCCTTTGATTCACAGGCTGGCACTCAACCACTGAGCCACATCAGCCAGGGCTTGAGGGATTTCTGATTACAAAATAAATTCATGTTCAAAGAGAATATGGGAAATGAAGGAAAGCACAAAGTCATAAATAAAAATCACCTGTAATTCTGCTCAGAAGGACTTTCTTGTGATGATTTTCTTACAGAGTAGGACTGCCCAACCACACCCTGCAGGCAGGGGTGTCCAACCCACAGTGCACAGGCCGCATGCAGCCCTGGATGGCTGTGAACGCGGCCCAACACAAAATCATAAATTTGCTTAAAACCTTTCTTTGCTCATCAATTTCACTAGTGTTTGTGTGTTTAATGTGTGGCCCAAGACAACTTCTTCCAGTTCAGCTCAGAGACACCAAAAGGTTGGACACCACTACTCTGGGGGAATGGCCCGTGTGCTTCCGGGTGGGACAGGCAGTGTTGGGGCTGGATATAATCAGCGTTTGATGCATCCTCTCTGGACCTCGCTTCCCAGTCTGGAAAGGAAAAGGTGGAACTGATCAGGGAAGACAGATAGATTTAATTTTGCATGCTAACTGCTGCCTCAGCTGAAATGGCTCCAGGCTCGGAGTGCCATGATCAATTAATCATGTCTGCAATGGATGCAGAAAGGGGTAGTATGTGCATCCAGTGTCGCCACTGGGTAGAGTGTAAGAAATCCCTAAGAACCACTTTAGTTTTTAACTGAGGAATATTTCCCCCTTCTCATTCTACTCCCTGTTCCAGATCCTGGCTTCCTCTGAAAAATGGGGAGGATTCCTTGCCTCTTATCCCAACTCAGGCCTGTCCTCATCATATTTCTGAGGTCTAGGACCCAAAGTAGCTCCTATTTAACCTTCTGCATTGTCATACCTTCTCTGCAGAGCCCAACTCAGGCTCTCCTCAACTTAGGCCCCAAACAGGGGAGCTGAGGAGAGAAGGGTTTGCATGTTTTCCTCACTAAAAAGGAAGTATGCAAATAGCATGCATACTCGCAGTCATTTCTTACCAGCCCAAGCTAGGACATTTAAATACTAAATGATCCCATGTAAATTAATGCAAATCAGCACCTTCTCTCTCATTAGCAGCCACTGCAGTTCTTTGGGCAATAAGGCTTTGTCCCAGCCTCAGTGGATGGGTTCAGGGTCAAGGCAGCCCTCCCTGCAGTTGAGAAAGTGGTCTGAGCGCTCTGTGAGGGGGACCTGGACTCAGTAAGGGACAGAGAATCAGATAGAGAGACAGGGACTTTGTAGGGATGGAGGTGGGCTCAATCAAGGGGGAGGACCTCTGTAAAAGAGACTGACTCAGTGATGAGGAGGGTGCTGGTGAGGAGGGAAGAGAGAGATAGCTCACTGAGGGGGCAAACTCTCAAGAATCTGAGGTGTGGTCCCATTGCTCAGCCCCTTCTCCCCCTCCCAGTCCTGGAGGCTTGCCAAGGAACAAATAGGGCATTCCCAAGATCTCTGGATAGGGCTGTCCTTGGATGCCTTTGTGGAAGCTGCCTCTGGCCTACAGGACCCCAGAGGTGGGAGAAAACTCCAGGGAAATAAGAAAACCTGGGGGCTCTGGCTGGGTAACTCAGTTGGTTAGAGTGTCATCCCAATACACCAAGGTTGCAGGTTTGATCCTCGGTCAGGGCACCTGCAAGAATCAACCAACAGCCCTGGCTGGTGTGGATCAGTGGATTGAGTGCTTGGTTCCTAGTCAGGACACATGTCTGGGCTGCGGGCTGGGTCCCCAGTTGAGGGCGTGCAAGAGGCAACCAATTGATGTTTCTCTCATACATCGATGTTTCTCTCCCTCTCTTTCTCCCTCCCTTCTCCTCTCTGTAAAAATAAATAAATAACATCTTCAAAAAAAGAATCAACCAATAAATGCATAAATAAGTGGAACAACAAAATTGATCTTTCTCACACTTCCTCTTTCTAAAAATCAATAAATAATTTTTAATATATTTTATTGATTACGCTATTACAGTTGTCCCGTTTCTCCCCCATCATTCCCCTCCACCCTGCACACCCCCTCCCACCCACATTCCCCCATTTAGTTCATGTCCATGTGTCATAAGTTCTTTAGCTTCTACTTTTCCCACACTATTCTTGCCCTCCCCCTGTCTATTTTCTACCCACTGTCTATGCTGCTTGTTCTCTGTATCTTTTCCCCCTCTCTCCTCCCCCGACTCCCATGTTGCTAACCCTCCATGTGATCTCCATTTCTGTGTTTCTGCTTCTATTCTATTGTTTGTTTAGTTTGCTTTTGTTTTAGGCGTGATTGTTAATGTCTGTGAGTTTGCTGTCTTTTTACTGTCATATTTTTTATCTTCTTCTTCTTAGATAAGTCCTTTTAACATTTCATATAATAAGGGCTTGGTGATGATGAACTCCTTTAACTTGACCTTATCTGAGAAGCGCTTTATCTTCCCTTCCATTCTTAAATGACAGCCTCGCTAGATAGAGCAATCTTGGATGTAGGTCCTTGACTTTCATGACTTGGAATACTTCTTTCCAGCCCCTTCTTGCTTGTAAGGTCTCTTTTGAGAAATCAGCTGACAGTCTGATGGGAACTCCTTTGTAGGTGACTGTCCCCTTATCCCTTGCTGCTTCTAGAATTCTCTCCTTCATTTTCATCTTGGCTAATGTAATTATGATGTGCCTTGGTATGTTCCTCCTTGGGTCCAACTTCTTTGGGACTCTCTGAGCTTCCTGGACTTCCTGCAAGTCTATTTCCTTTGCCAGATTGGGGAAGTTCTCCTTTATTATTTGTTCAAATAAGTTTTCCACTTGTTGCTCTTCCTCTTCCCCTTCTGGTACCCCTGTAATTTGGATGTTGGGACATTTCAAGATGTCCTGGAGGCTCCTAAGCCTCTCCTCATTTTTTTGAATTCTTGTTTCTTCCTTCTTTTCTGTTTGGTTGTTTCTTTTTTCCTTCTGGTCCACTCCATTGATTTGAGTCCCAGTTTTCCTCCCATCTCTATTGGTTCCCTGTGCATTTCCCTTCATTTCACTTATTGTAGCCTTCATTTGTTTAT